>BSBK01001103.1:0-5000 GCA_027943335.1 Chamaecyparis obtusa
ATCGATCTTGTATGCATTGTTCCCACACTTCTTGAGGATTTTGAACGGGCCTGCTTTCTTCATCATAAGCTTGGTGTATTGACCCTTTGGTAGCCTTTCCTTCTTAAGGTGTATCATGACCATGTCACCTACCTTAAATTGCAAGTCTCTTCTCTGCCTATCTGCATGTTCTTTGTACTTTGCTGAAGTATGTGGAGTCTGTCCTTCACCTGCTGTTGGATATCCTTCATCACATGTGCAAAGTCCTCTGCTTGTGCACTTTTCCTCTCTAAGCCTTTGATATCTCTGAGTTCTAGTATCCCCCTTGGGTGATTTCCATATACCACTTGGAAAGGAGTTAGGCCTATACTTCTATTTGCTGAATCATTGTATGAATACTCTACCTGAGGTAAGATAGCATCCCATGAACCATCATGTTGTTGTGTCAGACATCTCAACAAGTTTCCTAAGGACCTATTAATCACCTTTGTTTGTCCATCTGATTATGGGTGGTAGGCAGATGAAAAGTTTAGATTGGTTCCTAGTTTCTTCCATAATGTTCTCCAAAAATGTCCTAGGAACTTAGGGTCCCTATTAGATACAATTGACATAGGTAGTCCATGCAATCTAACTATTTCTTTAAAGAATAACCCTGCTATGTGGGATGCATCATGTGTTGTCCTACAAGGAATAAAGTGAGCCATCTTTGAAAACCTATCAACAACTACAAAGATGATGTCATGACCTGATTAGTTCTTGGCAATCCTAATACAAAGTCCCATACTTATAGAATCCCAAGGTTTGCATGGTATGGGTAAAGGATTGTATAACCCTGCATTAGAAGTGTGTCCTTTAGCCTTTTGACAAATTTGGCAACCATCAACAAACTTTCTGACCTCTGACTGCATTTTAGGCTAGTAGTAGAACCTCTTCACTTGCTCTAGTGTCTTGTCTAGGCCAAAATGTCCTGACATGCTCCCACAATGCTTTTCCTTGATTATGTTTTCTCTACAAGATCCTCTTGGTACACACAACTGTCCACCTTTGAACAACAAACCTTCTTGAATAAGGTACTCTGCAAACTTAGTGTGATACTTATCTCCCATTTCTTGACATGTTTGATAGATTTCTTTAAAATCTTCATCATTAGGATACATCTCTTTCATGACAGAGATTCCCACACTTTCAAGTTCTATGGTTTGCACCATGAGATTCCTCTAGCTTAAAGCATCAATAACTTTATTAACAATGCCCTTTTTATGCTTAATGGAGAACGTATATGACTGCATGAATTCCATCCACTTTATATGCCTTTGACTTAGTTTGTCCCTATCTGTTCAAAAAACTGAGAGCTTGATTGTCAGTAAAAACAATAAATTCTTTAGGTAATAAATAGTCTCCATCTTTTCAAGGACTGTACCATAGCATATAATTCTAGATCGTAGACTGAATATTTCTACTTTGCATCATTAAGTTTTTCACTGAAGAAGGCCACAAGCCTACCTTCTTGGCTTAATACCCCACCTATTACCTTGGTGCTTGCATCACATTCAACAGTAAAAACCTTATTAAAATCAGGAAATCTAAGGATAGGTTCTTGTGCTATTTTCTATTTTAGAATTTCAAATGCCTCTGCTGCCTCCTTAGTCCATTCAAAATGACACTTTCTTCCTCCCTTTATAGTGTCAATCATAGGTGCTGATATACCACTAAAATTTTTGATGAATTTTCTATAAAAGTTACAAAGACCATGAAAAATTTTTACTTCACTTGGGTTACTTGGAGGTGGCCAATTCAGAATGGCCTCAATTTTAGACGGATCCATCTTAAGATAGTCTCTTGAAATAACAAATCCTAGAAATATAAGCTCTTCCTTGACAAAGGTGCATTTCTCAAGGTTAATCTTCAATCCTCTTCATGTAGTCTTTTCAAAACAAGATCTATGTGTTTCAAAGTGCTCATCTTCATCCTTACTGAATATGAGGATGTCATCTAAATACAACAACCACAAACTTGTTCAAAAGGGCTGAGGACCTCATTCATGAGCCTCATAAAGGTATTGGGAGCATTTGATAGCTCAAATGGCATGACAAGCCATTCATAAAGTCCTTCTATGGTCTTGAAGGCAATTTTCCATTCATCCCCCTCTCTTATTCTTATCTGGTGGTATCCACTTTTTAAATCTACCTTGGAATATAAATTTTCCCCTCCTAAGCAATCAAGTAGGTCCTCCATTCTTGGCATTGGGAACCTATACCTTATTGTTATCTTGTTAATTGCCCTAGAATCTATACAAAGTCTCCAAGTGCTTCCTTTTTGGGTGCTAATACTGCAGGAACTGCACATGGACTTACACTCTTTCTAATCAAACCTTTAGACAGAAAATCCTCAATTTGTTTGGCAATCTCTGCATTCTACTCTGGGGTCAGTTTATATGCTGCTTTATTGGGCAATGTTGCACCAGGGATTAGGTCTATACAGTGGCTAATTTCCCTTTTAGGTGGTAAGGAGGTTGGAATACTTCTGCCACTATCCCATGATACTTTTCCAAAAGAGTTCTGACTTCTTTTGGGCCAACATCCTCCCACCATTGTTCATTCTTGGGTTTTTCCTTAGGTTTCACTAAGACTTCCTTCTTAGGCCTAGTTACTATTGCAAATCATGGGGTGTCTTTCTCCCTTAAGGTCTGCATAAACTCCTTTTCCCCTACCAATGCAATACTACTAACCATATGGTCTACCTTTCCATCATCAGGTAAGGGGTTCATAGTGTAATTAATGCCTCCTTTGGTTATAGTGTAGACATTAGTTTTCTCCATCATGCCTAGATTTTACATCATACTGCCATGGTCTCCCTAATAGGAGGTGGCAAGCATCCATATCTGTTATATCACAAAGAACCTTGTCTACATACTCTCCTAGAGTGAATTCAACCCAAACTTGTTCATTAACCAATGTTTGTTTTTCCTTAGTGAGCCAAGATGCTTATAAGGACAGGGATGAGGTATTCTTTGCAATTTAAGTTTGTCTACCATCTCCCTAGATGCTATGTTGTTGGTTGAACCAGAATCAACAATCAATTTACATACCTTGCCTTTTACCTTGCAATTGGTCTGAAACAGGGCTTTCCTTTGTGGAGGTTCAACAGGGTTGGCACCTTCAACAATGTCCTTTGCATCATCAAAAATTCTCCTTGTTCAGCATCAGTAGTCTGGATGAAGTGGAGTGGTATGATGAAGTTCTTTGTCCATCCTCTTCTTCTTGGATCAGTTGGACTCTCCTGTCTCCTTGCCTAGCATGATCTCCTCCTTTTTGTGGGCATCTAAAGGACTGGTGTCCTGTCTGGTTGCAGGTAAAGCACTTGCCTATGAAGACATTGCCTCCTCTACCTCTTCCATTTCTCTCCTCTATTGCCATTAGGCCTTCTACCTCTGAATGCTCCTCTTGTATAGACTCTGTCTCAGAGCCCTGACTTTTTGTATCATCCTTGAAGAAGTTGTTCCTTCTTGGAACCTTCCTCCTCTACCTCTGAAATTGTATCCTCCTCTTCTCTATTAGAACTTGATTCTCCTCTTCTCCTCTACTTTTCTTCAATCTCAAGGCTAGATTGAAGCACTGATGGACAGATTCCAGAGTGACAAGGGTCAACTCATCTTGAATACTGTACTTCAAACCGCTCACATATCTTGCCAACTTTTGTTTGTTGGTCTCATGTACTTTTGCCCTAAGAGTCAAATTATGAAACTCTTGGGTATATGTGTTGACATCCATATCTTTTTGTTTGAGATTGTGCAGCCTCTGATGTGTTAGGACCTCATAATCTTTAGGAATGAATTGCTTCCTGATCTCTGCCTTCATCCTCTTCCATGTACTGATCTGGTCTTTTCCTTCATCTAGTCTTTCACTTTGAAAAAATTTCCACCAACTAAGGGCTGGACCTTTGAGTTTTTCTTTTTCAATCTTAACCCTTTGACTTGCAGGGATTTGGTCACATTCAAAATGGTTATCAAGTGCCTCCAACCAGTCTAGGCACTCATCAGGGTTCAACTTTCCATAGAAAGCGGGTATATCTCCTCCTTTTACTCCTACTCTCTCCAATGCTTGCAGGAGTGGTCTTTGGTCTGGTGGGATCATCTCATCATGGACATCCCTTTCAATCTCCTCTCCTTCAGACTCATCATTTTCACCATTCTTTATCTTACCCTTGAGTTTTTCTAACTCTCTTCTCATGTTTCTGTTCTCTTCCCTTACTGCTTTGCTTTCTGCCATTTGCTCCTTTACAAGCTTGGCCAATTCAACATTTGTGATCCTTAGAGGGATCTCCCTTTCTCTTTCCTCTCCTTCTACATCTTATTGCTCTCCAACCTTTCCAAGATCCTCCTAATGCTCTGATACCACCTGATGTAGAGCAGCACAACAGAAGGTTGATCTTCAAAAATCTTTAAGTTATAGTGCTCCCAAAACACTAAGTCTTTAGTAGAGACTTCTAAGAAGTGCCTCAACACTCTACTTTGATGACTATATCCCTTTAAAAATCCTAAGGATATCAACTCAATCCACAAATCCACTTTTCAACTTATCACAACAATCTACCGACTTATTCCCTAAACAGGGCTACAGGAACTAGGATGGAAACAATTGAAGTTCTATCACTAACCACACATACACACTTGAATGAATGATGGAATTTGGAAATGTTCAACTACCTAAACAATATCCTACAAGAACAACTCCAGGTCTACTCCAGCACTCCAAGAATCTTCAAAGACACAGACCTAGTAGGGCCCTAATAGGCTTGGTTTTCAAAGAAAGACCAATCAAATGGGTTCATAGATCAAAGACAGGCTTTAGGATCTCTTCAAGGGTATCTAAGAACACTTAATCCACCTTTCAATTACTTACTTTTCTCTTCTACAATACTGAATATGCAAATTACTATAATTTAGGATCAAATACCTTCATATATTTGGCCTAGGGCTTGCAAGCATAAATCTTCCCTTTAATTCTGCAACTCCTACTCCT